>BMAO01029076.1:0-25574 GCA_019973975.1 Trichonephila clavata
AATTGAAATTTTGAAAAGCGCTACATGTATTCGTGATCAGCGTCGGATTTTACATAAGAAAATTGAGTTTGGTTGGAATAGGAGTTAGAAATTTTTCCCTGTTCATGACGTCTCCCCTGCCAAATATCCAAAAAATGTGAAAATTTTTATTGCAATAACTTTTGATCTAATTGAAATTTTGAAAAGCGCTACATGTATTCGTGATCAGCGTCGGATTTTACATAAGAAAATTGAGTTTGGTTGGAATAGGAGTTAGAAATTTTTCCCTGTTCATGACGTCTCCCCTGCCAAATATCCAAAAAATGTGAAATTTTTTATTGCAATAACTTTTGATCTAATTGAAATTTTGAAAAGCGCTACATGTATTCGTGATCAGCGTCGGATTTTACATAAGAAAATTGAGTTTGGTTGGAATAGGAGTTAGAAATTTTTTCCCTGTTCATGACGTCTCCCCTGCCAAATATCCAAAAAATGTGAAAATTTTTTATTGCAATAACTTTTGATCTAATTGAAATTTTGAAAAGAGCTACATGTATTCGTGATCAGCGTCGGACTTTACATAAGAAAATTGAGTTTGGTTGGAATAGGAGTTAGAAATTTTTTCCCTGTTCATGACGTCTCCCCTGCCAAATATCCAAAAAATGTGAAAATTTTTTATTGCAATAACTTTTGATCTAATTGAAATTTTGAAAAGCGCTACATGTATTCGTGATCAGCGTCGGATTTTACATAAGAAAATTGAGTTTGGTTGGAATAGGAGTTAGAAATTTTTCCCTGTTCATGACGTCTCCCCTGCCAAATATCCAAAAAATGTGAAATTTTTTATTGCAATAACTTTTGATCTAATTGAAATTTTGAAAAGCGCTACATGTATTCGTGATCAGCGTCGGATTTTACATAAGAAAATTGAGTTTGGTTGGAATAGGAGTTAGAAATTTTTTCCCTGTTCATGACGTCTCCCCTGCCAAATATCCAAAAAATGTGAAAATTTTTTATTGCAATAACTTTTGATCTAATTGAAATTTTGAAAAGCGCTACATGTATTCGTGATCAGCGTCGGATTTTACATAAGAAAATTGAGTTTGGTTGGAATAGGAGTTAGAAATTTTTCCCTGTTCATGACGTCTCCCCTGCCAAATATCCAAAAAATGTGAAAATTTTTTATTGCAATAACTTTTGATCTAATTGAAATTTTGAAAAGCGCTACATGTATTCGTGATCAGCGTCGGATTTTACATAAGAAAATTGAGTTTGGTTGGAATAGGAGTTAGAAATTTTTCCCTGTTCATGACGTCTCCCTGCCAAATATCCAAAAAATGTGAAAATTTTTTATTGCAATAACTTTTGATCTAATTGAAATTTTGAAAAGCGCTACATGTATTCGTGATCAGCGTCGGATTTTACATAAGAAAATTGAGTTTGGTTGGAATAGGAGTTAGAAATTTTTTCCCTGTTCATGACGTCTCCCCTGCCAAATATCCAAAAAATGTGAAATTTTTTATTGCAATAACTTTTGATCTAATTGAAATTTTGAAAAGCGCTACATGTATTCGTGATCAGCGTCGGATTTTACATAAGAAAATTGAGTTTGGTTGGAATAGGAGTTAGAAATTTTTTCCCTGTTCATGACGTCTCCCCTGCCAAATATCCAAAAAATGTGAAAATTTTTTATTGCAATAACTTTTGATCTAATTGAAATTTTGAAAAGCGCTACATGTATTCGTGATCAGCGTCGGATTTTACATAAGAAAATTGAGTTTGGTTGGAATAGGAGTTAGAAATTTTTCCCTGTTCATGACGTCTCCCCTGCCAAATATCCAAAAAATGTGAAATTTTTTATTGCAATAACTTTTGATCTAATTGAAATTTTGAAAAGCGCTACATGTATTCGTGATCAGCGTCGGATTTTACATAAGAAAATTGAGTTTGGTTGGAATAGGAGTTAGAAATTTTTCCCTGTTCATGACGTCTCCCCTGCCAAATATCCAAAAAATGTGAAATTTTTTTATTGCAATAACTTTTGATCTAATTGAAATTTTGAAAAGCGCTACATGTATTCGTGATCAGCGTCGGATTTTACATAAGAAAATTGAGTTTGGTTGGAATAGGAGTTAGAAATTTTTCCCTGTTCATGACGTCTCCCCTGCCAAATATCCAAAAAATGTGAAATTTTTTATTGCAATAACTTTTGATCTAATTGAAATTTTGAAAAGCGCTACATGTATTCGTGATCAGCGTCGGATTTACATAAGAAAATTGAGTTTGGTTGGAATAGGAGTTAGAAATTTTTCCCTGTTCATGACGTCTCCCCTGCCAAATATCCAAAAAATGTGAAATTTTTTATTGCAATAACTTTTGATCTAATTGAAATTTTGAAAAGCGCTACATGTATTCGTGATCAGCGTCGGATTTTACATAAGAAAATTGAGTTTGGTTGGAATAGGAGTTAGAAATTTTTCCCTGTTCATGACGTCTCCCCTGCCAAATATCCAAAAAATGTGAAATTTTTTATTGCAATAACTTTTGATCTAATTGAAATTTTGAAAAGCGCTACATGTATTCGTGATCAGCGTCGGATTTTACATAAGAAAATTGAGTTTGGTTGGAATAGGAGTTAGAAATTTTTCCCTGTTCATGACGTCTCCCCTGCCAAATATCCAAAAAATGTGAAATTTTTTATTGCAATAACTTTTGATCTAATTGAAATTTTGAAAAGCGCTACATGTATTCGTGATCAGCGTCGGATTTTACATAAGAAAATTGAGTTTGGTTGGAATAGGAGTTAGAAATTTTTTCCCTGTTCATGACGTCTCCCTGCCAAATATCCAAAAAATGTGAAATTTTTTTATTGCAATAACTTTTGATCTAATTGAAATTTTGAAAAGCGCTACATGTATTCGTGATCAGCGTCGGATTTTACATAAGAAAATTGAGTTTGGTTGGAATAGGAGTTAGAAATTTTTCCCTGTTCATGACGTCTCCCCTGCCAAATATCCAAAAAATGTGAAATTTTTTATTGCAATAACTTTTGATCTAATTGAAATTTTGAAAAGCGCTACATGTATTCGTGATCAGCGTCGGATTTTACATAAGAAAATTGAGTTTGGTTGGAATAGGAGTTAGAAATTTTTCCCTGTTCATGACGTCTCCCCTGCCAAATATCCAAAAAATGTGAAATTTTTTATTGCAATAACTTTTGATCTAATTGAAATTTTGAAAAGCGCTACATGTATTCGTGATCAGCGTCGGATTTTACATAAGAAAATTGAGTTTGGTTGGAATAGGAGTTAGAAATTTTTCCCTGTTCATGACGTCTCCCCTGCCAAATATCCAAAAAATGTGAAATTTTTTATTGCAATAACTTTTGATCTAATTGAAATTTTGAAAAGCGCTACATGTATTCGTGATCAGCGTCGGATTTTACATAAGAAAATTGAGTTTGGTTGGAATAGGAGTTAGAAATTTTTTCCCTGTTCATGACGTCTCCCCTGCCAAATATCCAAAAAATGTGAAATTTTTTATTGCAATAACTTTTGATCTAATTGAAATTTTGAAAAGCGCTACATGTATTCGTGATCAGCGTCGGATTTTACATAAGAAAATTGAGTTTGGTTGGAATAGGAGTTAGAAATTTTTCCCTGTTCATGACGTCTCCCCTGCCAAATATCCAAAAAATGTGAAATTTTTTATTGCAATAACTTTTGATCTAATTGAAATTTTGAAAAGCGCTACATGTATTCGTGATCAGCGTCGGATTTTACATAAGAAAATTGAGTTTGGTTGGAATAGGAGTTAGAAATTTTTCCCTGTTCATGACGTCTCCCCTGCCAAATATCCAAAAAATGTGAAATTTTTTATTGCAATAACTTTTGATCTAATTGAAATTTTGAAAAGCGCTACATGTATTCGTGATCAGCGTCGGATTTTACATAAGAAAATTGAGTTTGGTTGGAATAGGAGTTAGAAATTTTTCCCTGTTCATGACGTCTCCCCTGCCAAATATCCAAAAAATGTGAAATTTTTTATTGCAATAACTTTTGATCTAATTGAAATTTTGAAAAGCGCTACATGTATTCGTGATCAGCGTCGGATTTTACATAAGAAAATTGAGTTTGGTTGGAATAGGAGTTAGAAATTTTTCCCTGTTCATGACGTCTCCCCTGCCAAATATCC
The DNA here is from genome assembly GCA_019973975.1 of Trichonephila clavata. Taxonomy (NCBI): domain Eukaryota; kingdom Metazoa; phylum Arthropoda; class Arachnida; order Araneae; family Nephilidae; genus Trichonephila; species Trichonephila clavata. The sequence goes on from BMAO01029076.1 coordinate 4,174, forward strand.
AAAAAATGTGAAATTTTTTATTGCAATAACTTTTGATCTAATTGAAATTTTGAAAAGCGCTACATGTATTCGTGATCAGCGTCGGATTTTACATAAGAAAATTGAGTTTGGTTGGAATAGGAGTTAGAAATTTTTCCCTGTTCATGACGTCTCCCCTGCCAAATATCCAAAAAATGTGAAATTTTTTATTGCAATAACTTTTGATCTAATTGAAATTTTGAAAAGCGCTACATGTATTCGTGATCAGCGTCGGATTTTACATAAGAAAATTGAGTTTGGTTGGAATAGGAGTTAGAAATTTTTTCCCTGTTCATGACGTCTCCCTGCCAAATATCCAAAAAATGTGAAATTTTTTATTGCAATAACTTTTGATCTAATTGAAATTTTGAAAAGCGCTACATGTATTCGTGATCAGCGTCGGATTTTACATAAGAAAATTGAGTTTGGTTGGAATAGGAGTTAGAAATTTTTTCCCTGTTCATGACGTCTCCCCTGCCAAATATCCAAAAAATGTGAAATTTTTTATTGCAATAACTTTTGATCTAATTGAAATTTTGAAAAGCGCTACATGTATTCGTGATCAGCGTCGGATTTTACATAAGAAAATTGAGTTTGGTTGGAATAGGAGTTAGAAATTTTTCCCTGTTCATGACGTCTCCCTGCCAAATATCCAAAAAATGTGAAATTTTTTATTGCAATAACTTTTGATCTAATTGAAATTTTGAAAAGCGCTACATGTATTCGTGATCAGCGTCGGATTTTACATAAGAAAATTGAGTTTGGTTGGAATAGGAGTTAGAAATTTTTCCTGTTCATGACGTCTCCCTGCCAAATATCCAAAAAATGTGAAATTTTTTATTGCAATAACTTTTGATCTAATTGAAATTTTGAAAAGCGCTACATGTATTCGTGATCAGCGTCGGATTTTACATAAGAAAATTGAGTTTGGTTGGAATAGGAGTTAGAAATTTTTTCCTGTTCATGACGTCTCCCCTGCCAAATATCCAAAAAATGTGAAATTTTTTATTGCAATAACTTTTGATCTAATTGAAATTTTGAAAAGCGCTACATGTATTCGTGATCAGCGTCGGATTTTACATAAGAAAATTGAGTTTGGTTGGAATAGGAGTTAGAAATTTTTCCGTGTTCATGACGTCTCCCCTGCCAAATATCCAAAAAATGTGAAATTTTTTATTGCAATAACTTTTGATCTAATTGAAATTTTGAAAAGCGCTACATGTATTCGTGATCAGCGTCGGATTTTACATAAGAAAATTGAGTTTGGTTGGAATAGGAGTTAGAAATTTTTCCGTGTTCATGACGTCTCCCCTGCCAAATATCCAAAAAATGTGAAATTTTTTTATTGCAATAACTTTTGATCTAATTGAAATTTTGAAAAGCGCTACATGTATTCGTGATCAGCGTCGGATTTTACATAAGAAAATTGAGTTTGGTTGGAATAGGAGTTAGAAATTTTTCCGTGTTCATGACGTCTCCCCTGCCAAATATCCAAAAAATGTGAAATTTTTTTATTGCAATAACTTTTGATCTAATTGAAATTTTGAAAAGCGCTACATGTATTCGTGATCAGCGTCGGATTTTACATAAGAAAATTGAGTTTGGTTGGAATAGGAGTTAGAAATTTTTTCCGTGTTCATGACGTCTCCCTGCCAAATATCCAAAAAATGTGAAATTTTTTTATTGCAATAACTTTTGATCTAATTGAAATTTTGAAAAGCGCTACATGTATTCGTGATCAGCGTCGGATTTTACATAAGAAAATTGAGTTTGGTTGGAATAGGAGTTAGAAATTTTTCCGTGTTCATGACGTCTCCCTGCCAAATATCCAAAAAATGTGAAATTTTTTTATTGCAATAACTTTTGATCTAATTGAAATTTTGAAAAGCGCTACATGTATTCGTGATCAGCGTCGGATTTTACATAAGAATATTGAGTTTGGTTGGAATAGGAGTTAGAAATTTTTCCGTGTTCATGACGTCTCCCTGCCAAATATCCAAAAAATGTGAAATTTTTTTATTGCAATAACTTTTGATCTAATTGAATTTTGAAAAGCGCTACATGTATTCGTGATCAGCGTGGATTTTACATAAGAATATTGAGTTTGGTTGGAATAGGAGTTAGAAATTTTTCCGTGTTCATGACGTCTCCCTGCCAAATATCCAAAAAATGTGAAATTTTTTTATTGCAATAACTTTTGATCTAATTGAATTTTGAAAAGCGCTACATGTATTCGTGATCAGCGTCGGATTTTACATAAGAAAATTGAGTTTGGTTGGAATAGGAGTTAGAAATTTTTCGTGTTCATGACGTCTCCCTGCCAAATATCCAAAAAATGTGAAATTTTTTATTGCAATAACTTTTGATCTAATTGAATTTTGAAAAGCGCTACATGTATTCGTGATCAGCGTCGGATTTTACATAAGAAAATTGAGTTTGGTTGGAATAGGAGTTAGAAATTTTTCCGTGTTCATGACGTCTCCCTGCCAAATATCCAAAAAATGTGAAATTTTTTTATTGCAATAACTTTTGATCTAATTGAAATTTTGAAAAGCGCTACATGTATTCGTGATCAGCGTCGGATTTTACATAAGAAAATTGAGTTTGGTTGGAATAGGAGTTAGAAATTTTTCGTATTCATGACGTCTCCCAGCCAAATATCCAAAAAATGTGAAATTTTTTTATTGCAATAACTTTTGATCTAATTGAATTTTGAAAAGCGCTACATGTATTCGTGATCAGCGTCGGATTTTACATAAGAAAATTGAGTTTGGTTGGAATAGGAGTTAGAAATTCTTTCGGTATTTATGACATCTCCCGAGCCAAATATCCAAAAAATTTGAAATTTTTTTATTGCAATATTTTTTGAACTAATTGGAATTTTAAAAAGCGCTACATGTATTCGTGATCATCGTTTAATTTTACATAAGAATATTGAGTTTGGTTGGAATAGGAGTTGGAAAATTTTTCGGTATTCATGACGTCTCCCGAGCCAAATATCCAAAAAATGTGAAATTTTTTTATTGCAATAACTTTTGATCTAATTGGAATTTTGAAAAGCGCTACATGTATTCGTGATCAGCGTTGGATTTTACATAAGAATATTGAGTTTGGTTGGAATAGGAGTTAGAAATCTTTTCCGTGTTCATGACGTCTCCCCTGCCAAATATCGAAAAAATGTGAAATTTTTTTATTGCAATAACTTTTGATCTATTGGAATTTTGAAAAGCACTACATGTATTCGTGATCAGCGTCGGATTTTACATAAGAAAATTGAGTTTGGTTGGAATAGGAGTTAGAAATTTTTCGGTGTTCATGACGTCTCAAGTGCCAAATATCCAAAAAATGTGAAATTTTTTATTGCAATAAATTTTGATCTAATTCGAATTTTGAAAATCACTGCATATATTCGTGATCGGCGTCGGATTTTACTTAAGAAAAATGAGTCTGGTTGGAATAGGAGTTAGAAAGTATTTCGGTGTTAATGACGACTCAAGATCCAAATATCCAAAAAATGTGAAATTTTTTTATTGCAATAACTTTTGATCTAATTGTAATTTTGAAAAGCGCTACATATATTCGTGATCAGCGTCGGATTTTACATAAGAAAATTGAGTTTGGTTGGATTAGGAGTTAGAAATATTTCGGTGTTCATGACGTTTCCCAGCCAAATATCCAAAAAATGTGAAATTTTTTTATTGCAATAACTTTTGATCTAATTGGATTTTTGAAAAGCGCTACATGTATTCATGATCAGCGTCGGATTTTACATAAGAAAATTGAGTTTGGTTGGAATAGGAGTTAGAAATTTTTTCGGTGCTTATCAAATCTCAGTTGCTAAATATACAAAAAATGTAAAATTTTTTATTGCAATAACTTTTGATCTAAATAGAATTTTGAAAAGCGCAGCATGTATTCGTGATCAGCGTTGAATTTTACATAAGAATATTGAGTTTGGTTGTAATAGGAGTTGGCAATTTTTTCGGTGCTCATGACATCTCAATAGCTAAATATACAAAAAATGTAAAAATTTTAATTCCAATAACTTTTGATCTACGAGGGTAAGTTGAAAAATAAGTTTTCCCAGTCGACTGTGGTCAGAGTTGTGTATGAAAGTCAAAAAATAGAATGAGACATTAAAGATATGACATACCTTTATTTTATTATTCTCGTACGAGTACGTAGAGACATTTGTCATATCGCTTGATAAGCTTCAAATGTCCTCCAAGAAAAAATCAGGGCTTTGCATATGGAAGAAGCATTGAAGGGCTATGGGCGAAAGGCGACACAGCAGGAAAACGCGCAAGTCATCAATGCACCATTGGGTAAAGGTCGCTGCAAATCAAGCAGATGGCGCTGTTGCAGTGCCTGCGCAAAGCGGAGACTAGCCTCTCATTTGAGCCCCGGTCGGTATGTAGAGAAGGTGCGTTTTGAATTCGTGGTCAAAGGAGGAAGTGAGAGCGGTTATCCACTATGAATGGGCACGTGGAGTATCAGGAACAGATATTCATAACCGCCTCGTGGAAGTCTATGGGCCAGGTGTGATGTCGAAGCAAATGGTGCGGAGATGGTGTCGCACATTCAGTGATGGACGTCAGCAAGTGGAGGACATACCGAGAGCTGGACGGACGCGCACGGCCACTACAGATGCAAATGTCGGGAAGGTGGATGACATGATTAGAGCGAACCGGCGTATCACCATCGATGAAGTAGCGGAAGAACTTGGAATCTCACATGAGCGAGCTCAAAACATCATCCACGACATTCTTCGATACAGAAAAGTGTCAGCACGATGGCTGCCCCGACAATTGACCTCGACACACCAGGAACAACGCATGGCGGTCAGCCTGGAACATCTCGTGCGTTACCATGAAGATGACAATGACTTTCTGTTTCGGATTGTGACGGGGGATGAAACGTGGGTCCACCATTTCACGCCAGAATCGAAGGCCGCATCTATGGAGTGGAAACATCCGTCATCACCTGTCCGAAAGAAGTTCAAGACAACTCCCTCTGCAACTAAAGTGCTCACAGTTTTCTGGGACGCCCAAGGAGTTTTGTTGCTGGACTTTTTGGAGGTTGGAACCATCAATGCTACGCGCTACTGTGACACCCTGTCGAAATTGAAAGAGGCGATTCGGAAAAAGCGGCCTGGCCTTCTCACATCTGGCGTTCTGCTGTTGGATGACAATGCCAAAACACATTCGGCGACGGCAATGCAAAACCATATTGCAGCTCTTGGTTGGGAGCGCCTACACCATCTGCCATACAGTCCTGATCTCGCACCAAGCGACTTCCATTTGTTTCCGGCTTTGAAGAAAAATCTCGGGGGAAGGTGCTTTGGAAGCAATACTGAAGTGAAACAAGCCGTTCAACACTTCTTCCATATGCAAAGCCCTAATTTTTTCCTGGAGGGCTTTTTGAAGCTTATTAAGCGACATGACAAATGTCTCAATGTGCTTGGTACCTATGTGGAAAAATAAAGGTATGTCATATCTTTAATGTCTCATTCTATTTTTTGACTTTCATACACAACTCTGACCACAGTCGACAGGGGAAACTTATTTTTCAACTTACCCTCGTACTATCTATTTCCCTGCATTTTTCTCTCTTAACACGAAAAGTGTCCTCTTCTGGGAAATCAGTTTTAGAAAGTTTCTGTATTATTGGATTGTCCTAAAGTATAATTGGAAGAATTCGTTGCATAGATGATGATAATGTATCAATGATAATGTGTCCACAATTATGGCAGACGACAAAGACATTTTGGAATTTGTTCAAAGCTCAAAAAATATCATTGATGCAGATTCCGACGATGCAAATGAAATGAATAGTGCAGTTCATGTTCCCTCGTCAACCGAAATAAGGAATTTCATATAAAGTATGGGCAGTTATTTCGACACACATTCCAACACTGCAATGAATAACAAAATTGGTGATAACGAACAATTCGTTGACAATATGATGCTAAAAGAAGACAATGCAAGGAAAAATATCAGATTATTTTCCAAAAACTCAGTAAATGTTTGTTTTTCATAAAATTTGAAAATATTGTATAAAATTTCATTAAGTTTTTGTAAATGATTTTGTTCCATTGGTTTTTATTAAATACATGCATATACACATATCTATGTACATCAAATGTACTCTAATAAACTTAATATTGTTGAATATATGTTTTTTTTTCTTTTTGCAAAATCATTTAACTAGAAAATATGTTTCAGTCCTCTCAGTTTTGTTTTAAACGATTTTCAATATGTTCATATATATATATAATTCATAAATATACATAAAATAGTTATAAACCTAAGATAACTACTGAAAAGATAGTAAAAAGTAAATATTAGCCACAATAGTACTATAGCAAACTCCTAGCCTTAGGAACCAGGATTGCAGATTTAAACAATGTTTTGCTGCTAGCCAACCTTCACCTGTATTTGCCAATACTCTGGGCCATAGGGAAAGTAAGAAATGCCAAGAGAGACTTATCTATTACAAATAAAACCACAATCTATTAATATAAAACAATAAAATTATAGCCGATAATAATTACTAGTATATGTTAAAATCAATGCTTAAAACAATTAGATGAAAAAACTTAGCACGTGAGTACAGCAATAACTATTTTTCCAGCGCGATAGAAAGGAGTATATCAGAAACACATAAAATTAGTAAGTTGTGATAAAATAAAAATAAGTCTATATATATACATTTAAAAACTCTAAATATAGTTTTAAAATTTATAGAAAATAAAAGTACAACCGAGATATATACAATCCATTTTAAATAAAATATATTACCATTAACTTATTTAGCATGTGGCACCATCTATCAATTAACTGTACAACTAATTAAAAAGGCTTTTGTTATTACATATTGTCATTACACTGAGAACTAATAGAAATATAACTGTAAATAAAATTAGCAGGGTATCCATGTTCAAAATACAATGTTTAATAAAAATATTAAAATTTAAATATATATTGAATTTATCACTAACTAATACATTATTACGATAAATATAATTAGAAATATTATTTCTACATATAGATATAGATAAATTCAAATTCCAGTATGGCACTTTAAGAATGTTAAAATTATAATCATCTCTTTTATCATAAATATTACTATGTAATTTATAATCCTTCATATACAATGATACAACTAAGTAATTAGTTTTAACTAGATTACTATCAATTTTAATTAAGTTTAAGCAATTGGAATAAAAAGTAATATGGGGTTAATATTATATATATATATATATATATATACATAAATTCAAAAAATTCTTTGCTTGATTGGAGGAATTTTTGTAATGCTTTAAACCACTATTTAATATAATCTCTAAAAATCTTAAATGTTGGTCCAATGTTTGTCATGTATATTTTCAGTTCGTGGACGCTGACGCTAACTGCACTCAAGCCTTTACTCCTGAAGGGCTTGGAAAATGTACAAAAGACCAAGAACTTTATAGAAATGAGGAGACTCGATTAATTGTAATGTATATTGAATAACCTATTTGAATTTATCGATTGAATAAGTAGTAGGCTAAAACAAGGGGAAAAGATTGTGCAAACGCATTTTGAACCAAATAATCTGGTGTCAAGTTGTAAATTTTCAGATATGTGCAGCTGCTGAGCTTCCTAATTCTGTGGAGTTATTACACAAAATAATTATAATCTTGAAGTGTGTTGGTACTTATTAAACGAAAGCTTTTGTTATCTGCGGAATATAAGAATGGAGACTAAGTTTAATGAAAATCAATATAAATACTTGTAAATATATCATTAGCGAGCTGCAAATTAAAACCCAGTTATGCCTCAACAAGATCGAGGAGCAGCTCAAGATTAAGATATTTTAATCAGTTCCTGCTGTGTTTCAATTTATGTGTTTCCTGTGTTCAATGGCATATATTTTTTAAATACAGGGTGTTTCTAAAGGAATATCGGAGTTTTAATCCTTTATCAAATTTATTACACATAACGTGCAAGTGTAATTCTTACACTGAATGAAAAAGTAACCGAAACAGTTTTGCCAACAAGTTTGCAAATGTTCAATGTGAGCCCCATTCGTCACACGGCTCACATCAAGTCGATAGGCGAATTCATCTCAAACTTTGTTCAATGTGCCTGAGGTAATTCTTGCAACAGCTGCTTCAATCCTGTGTCTTAAGACTGGAAGGTCAGCTGGTAGCGGAGGAGCGTACAGAAAATCCTTAATGAACCCCCACAGGTAAAAATCACATGGCGTCAGATTGGGTGGACGTGGAGGTCTTGCGAAACAAGCTTTATCCGGAGGCCCTTTTGCAGCCAATCCATTGGTAGGGTGATGTGTTGTTCAACCCATCGCGTACTGAGAGATGCTAGTGAGGCGGTGCACTATCTTGTTGCGAAATGAAGTTATCTGGTTCACTTTCTTCCATTTGAGGAAATAATCGAAGTTGTAGAGCATCAAGATAGGCAAAACCAGTTGCAATTGTGGTTCTCTGAAAACGAATGGCCCATGCACTTTCCGCCAAGATATGACACAAAAAATATTCAATTTAGAGGAATCTCGTTGCAAATCCAGCACCTCGTGAGGATTTCCTAAGATCCAGATGCACGCATAATGAGTGTTCACATGACCACTGAGGTGAAACGTTGATTCATCACTGAATACGACATAATCCATAAAATTTTCATTAGCATGCATCAATATATCGTTTGTGAATTTTGCGCGTAAACCGTAGTCTGCTGGTTTTTAACAACTGCAGACGATAAGGATGCAGTTCTAAGCGTTTGCTCCAAACAGTCGTCACTGGCATTGCTAAATCACGCCCTCTGAAATGATTTCTTTGGACTTCGCAAGAGTCTCTCACTGGAGTGAGTGAATATTAACGCCACACTGTTCAGCTACACTAGGGCATTGGGCGACGGTCCACGTAAGTTTGAACCATGGTCAAGTGACGAGGACGACACAAACATTACTATTTAAGTATATTCCCTAGGATTTAAGCTTATACTTTCTTTTCTAACGGCTTGAACGAGTTTATTAAAAATTGCTAAAATTTCCCTTATAATTTATTTTTTTAAAATTCAGCTGATTTATTTTAAATGTTGCTGGTTAAGTACTAATATTTATTGGTTTTGATCCCTAAATTATTTATAATTTTTTTGGTATGTTATTTTTTTAAAAAATATTCCGAAACTATTCAGGTACCTTAAAATTTTGAAATATAATGCAATTATATATTTAAGCAGATTTTTTTTAAACGAATCACTTTTATGCCGTGAAAAATTATGGAATACCTACAGTTAAAAAAAAAAAAAAAAACAGAAAAATTACTGTAGAAAACTTAACTTTGTAATTGAAGTAAACTATTAAAAATATTTTAATGCATTTTACATTTTTACGGCGTCCATACCGACACAAAATACTTAAATGAAATGCTTGATTTTTTTTATATATTGAAAATAAAACTTTTGTTTACAAAAGTTTTTAAAACTTTATTCTGAATTATATTCATGGAATAATTCTTTTCGGGTTTTTAATGTGAAGCTTTAATTTCTCTTCATTATAAAAAATTAAATATTTATAATTTTTGTACCTTTTTTGATAGTTGTATTCGTGCAAATCTTATATTTTTTCTTTCTTTTTTTTCAGCTTAATAAATGCGTCTTGAATTTAATAACGGAAGTAAGAATCTTAATTTATTGATTTATTATATTTTTCTTTCAGTTTGATTTTAAAAATTCTTGCTCTTCCATATTATTTGATTTTAAATAGGAATCACATATCATTTCATATTCATTTAAATCAAATTACATAATTTTCAAATTACATAACATTTCATGTTATATTGTCTCTGCGTGTCTCTCCTGAACGTAACCCCTTTGATGACCCTCTGTCTGCTTCCCTTCTTTGTGTCTCCCTGTTCGTCAGGCGAAAAGACACTTTTATTTCTTTCCCTCCTCAAATAGACAATATAATTGCTGCACTTATTGTTCATATCTTTCGTTTAACACGTTGCCTTGCTAAACATGCTCTCAGAAAAGATTACCTGCTGTTGTAAGCAATAGATGCATAAGATTGTGTATTTTGCTTCGGACTGACGCTCTATGGCACATTTGTGTGACCTGCGGCACCCAATAGAACATGGGCCGTACTGAACTTTTCATTGAAGAATCAATGGTAGTGGGGAAAATGATTGAGAAAACCGGGTTTTATTTCCAATGAGGAATGAAAGAGATTGGTTGGGGAGGGAAAGTGTCCTTTTCGAGCGGTTAAGAAATGTGGAAAAGTGAAAGGAGAGGAGCTATAGAGAAGAGCGATAAAAAAAAGAAAAAAAAACGGGTCGAATTTTTTGAAATGAGGCGAGAAGTGCCCTTTAAATGTCGATGCTATAAAATAGACCTCGTAGCTGATATTGGAACTTTTCCTTTAATAATTATTCTTTTACTAATTGTTTTAATAGATCAATGTATTCTTTTAATACAATCATTTTAACTTAGGTTTTTTATGCTGTATAATATGTACTTTTTAAAAATATTTTTAAATTCCTCTTCGAGTAGTTTTTCAGTGATCCCTCCAACTTCGAAATATCGAGAGTCGACTGTATATAGTAGTGTTACAAATTGTTTTATCGTGTTCTACTAAAAAATATGCTAAAAAGCTCCTTCGATATGCATATGATTTTTAATTACGTAATTGAAGATTTTACTTTCGAAATTTAATGTCTTTTAGTGAATAAAACAATACTATTTTGTAAATACGTTTAAGCCAATGGATATTACCCTATTTACTCGAATCTAAGCCGCCATCGATTCTAAGCTGCACCCCAAATCTCACACGTTTTTGAAAAAAAAATTATAATTTGTAAAAAACTCATCAATAGATACTTCTGAAATTTTTAATAAATTAATGAGAAATAATAAAAGGTTAATAATATATTTATTTTACCAGTATTAAAAATTTTCAAATACAATGAACCTCTAACTATTCTAACCGTCATGTTTCGAAAATGATTCGTCCATCCCATTATCATAGCTGACTTCAGAATTATTGCCGTCTTTCCATTTTCTCACATGGATGTATTATAGAAGAATAATAAATAGAAATAATTCTTTTACAAAGACTGTTGAATATTTGCAAGAAAAAAAATGATCATTTGGCTTAGGACATTCACGTCTATTTGTTTCATCCGTGTCCAATTGTCAGTGACCGATGCTCTCTATCCGATTTTTTCCCCCTCCTATACTATAGTTACTGCCCTTTTTTTTTTTTCATGTTGGCGTCATAATGAACTCGTCTTGATATATTGATTGTTAGATTTGTTGTTTAGGTATTAAGAATCAGACTACTTGCGATAAGTTTTTTTAAAAAAAAAAAGGAAATATGGGGATTTTTAGATTTGTTTAGTACATTTGAAGAAAAATATTCTAAAACTAAGAAATTATTCCTACTAAAATGAGAAAAAATGGGTAAAAATTGACAAAAAATAACACAAACGCGGTTCGTAGTGTACAAAACGTTAACGGAGAGAGTTTCAATTTTTCAATTCTGATGTGCTGCTATGTTATTCATTTTTGAAATGACCGTCAGGATAAGAGATATTTTAATTTTTACAAAAATTAGAGCACTTGATTTTAGTTATTATATAAAATTGTTTTAAAAAACAGTGATTATGTTAACATAAGGGGCTGCAAATTTTGTAATAAAGCAGTTATTGATAAATCTGAAGGTTAAAAAATTTCTATTATTATACAGAGCATACACAAAAAATTTCAGTTAATTACTTTCAAAACTTTTTGAGCTACCGCTGTCCCCATTTGAGAATTTTTTAATAAAAAAAAACATTTCGAGTAAAACGCGTTTCAATGTATGACATCTTGCTTAAAGTAATGGCATTAGCTTTTACTAAAACACTGATCGTTTTTGTTCTAGTGAACAGAGCATAATAAGCTTGGTAATTTCACAAAGCTAATAAGATGGCCTATAAAATAAAATCATAAATAAAATTTGTCAATTTTTGGCAAAATTCACAATTTTAGGGTAGTCGAATACCTTAAAAGAAAGCTTACAAAAAAATTCGTAAATAGAAGCAGTCAACGATGTATAGGATAGACTAAATACTGGAGATAAACTGCAGAATGAGACAAGTAATCAATATAAGTGGCCAGAATGGACGGCTATATTTTTCATTTTAAAAGGAAAGCGGTGGAAACTCAATTTCACTACCCAACAGTTGTTCTTCCTTCTATTCTAAGACGCACCCTATTTCCAGTAGCATTTACACTGGAAAGGACTATGGCTTAAATTCTAGTAAATACTCTACATTTTAATACATCTTTAAAGAGTTTTCTTACAAATAACAAGACTTTTAATAAATAAATGCTTTTATATAATAGGTAATTTCACATTAAATACTTTTGACAAAGTCAAGCATAAAAAACAAGACTCACTTAGGATTCGTGTTTGTAATTAATTTAATATTTTGAGAAAAAGAGCGACAAAAAAAGAAATTTTCTACGTAACCTAGCAGCGAGCTAAAAGTTTTGTTATTTAGACTTTACAAAGTAATTTAATTTCACCCATAACTAAAAATGAAGCTAATTGATTTATTAATAACAAGTAATGTCTTCGATTGCAGTACAATGTTTTGTAAATATCAGGTTTTTAAATATACATGTGTAACATACTCGATCTAGAGGTGTGGGAGAAAGTGAAGAATGACTCACCATAATTCTTTTCAACTATGTATTCAGCACACTATTTATGAACAAACACAATTCAAGTATTCAATCAAGATGAGATGTTCCGATTGAGAGAAATAAGGGATTTAACTACGAGAAATGCGAATTATGGGAAGACTTCTACTAAACTGATCCTTCTTTTATGGATCAATCCCCTATTCTAATATTTGAGTTACAATTTAGCTATGGTGACCAATCGTCACAAATATCTTCAACCATTTATTACCCGAAACGTGCTATCAATCTATACTAATACTTGATCGGTAGCTGTCCTTCCTTATCGTCAGCTTCTCTATATTTTAATCTCCTGGTAACTCCGTCTATACATCTTTCCCTCTATTCATCTCTTTATCAGCTAAAATACCTGTATTATATATATAACCGACCTAATCTACATATCACATTTTCTTCTTCCAAAAAGGTTGTTTGTGATTGATAGACTAAAGATTTCCCAAGAGGATTAGTAAAAAGACGCGTATAGATCCATCACATATCGAAAATGAAAGAGAAAAAAATAGTTTACTGAAATGAAGTAAAACAAAATACTTGCTGACATAACTAAAAAAACACACATTTACATTGATTTAATTTATACATATCATCTGGCGATATTACGTCAACGAATGAAAAACTTCAACACATTTATTAGCTATCTTTGCTCCTATAACCAAATAAAAAAAACATTTTGTTTGATTTGCTGTAATCCCACGATGAGAGAGTTTTTATTATGTTTTCTTTTTAAACCTAAATTAATACTCTTTAAGAGAAAAACAACCAGACCCAGAGTCAAAAAAATTCTAAGAAGATAAAAAATTCACCACTGTTAGTTATTATTATTGAAATATACTGTACGCTAGCTGTAGGAAGAACAGGAAGACTTAATTCACTTTTCACCCAGACAGTAGAGTACATTTGTTGATCATCTAACTGATCTTCGAAATCATTGGTATAGTTAGTTCCGTCTCATCTCTTATATATTTATTTTCATTTAGGGAAGTTGTAAATAATGTATTTCTGTTGCGTTTTTTCACTTGTAAAAGAGTGTTATGATATTTGAAAAAGCACAGAGAGCACTTAGAAGGATTATTGGCCAACGTAACTCTTTTTAGAACTACCTTCTTATTTTTATACTGAATACACTTTTAACCCGGGAGTAGTCACACGGGGCACAGAGCAAGTTTGACCATCGGGCGCTTGGGTCGGGCACCCACATAAACTGGATTTAACCGGATCAGAGTCCCTACTTGGATCCGACAGTGTCAAGAGTTGCCGTAGATCTTCTGCGCTCAGGGCCCGAAATGAGCTTAAACCGGCACCGTTTGTGTCCTTTATTAAAGTCACGCACATTTAAAGCATTTTAGTTCAGTTTTTGATTGGAATTTTTTCTCAAATAATCAAAGAAAAATTGAAAAGTCCTGGAAAGTAGGTAAGTATACTATCACTTAAGTTTCACTGGAATTACGATTTTTGTCATGCACAGTAAAAATAATTATAGAAAAAGATTAAGGGGACTCAGGCACCCATTATCATTAGTATCAAGTGCTCGCCTGCTCCCGGGATAAAGCATTTTGAAGTCTTCTCGCTTTTATTACTGAAAATAACACAATTTTCATATCCTATGTAGAGCAACATAGAATAGACAATTTTTTCTGATGATATTTGTACTTTAAGAATTGGATGATGGAGGAAATAAATCTTATTTAAATATCATTTTGCAATCTGTCCCAAATAAAAAATTAGGTAAAGGAAAAATAACATAATAATTATCCTAGTACTTAAAAGTAATGTACTTATAATACATATTACTTATAAGTAACATTTACAAAATTTAATACTTATCTTGTTAATTTATACGGTTTATAATAAAAATCGTATAGTGCATTATTACTGCATTCAATACATTATTATTGTATGGAGGGCGATAAAAAATATCATTGAAAATTGGATCGCAAATACTGGATGTTTGAGAAGCACTGATGTAATATACTTTTAACTACACTCATGTCCATAAATTAAGGATAATGAAATTCAGGCAAAGAAAGAGACAGAAGCAAAACAAATTTGACTTATTTGTAAAGTCTATTTATTAAACAAAAGGTAAAGAGCAAAAAAGATGCTATATGTTTAACATAATTAATACAAATTGCGATTTTCCCTCCCTGGAAGCAAATTTCAAAAAAGAACCTATTTACAAAAAACAGTATAACATGGTTAGTATGATGCTTAATACAGAGTATGTCTCCCGGACGATGCAATACAGGCCTTACAACGCCTACGCATGCTGAGTATCAAATTATCAATCTGATATTGGGGAATATTACACCATTCATCAAGCAATACCCTCCGAAGTTACGGTAGACAGGTGGGAGGGGGTTGACGGGCTGCAATTCGTCGGCCAAGCATATCCCACACATGCTCTATTGGATTCAAGTCCGGTGAGGATGCTGGCCAATCCATACGGGTGATATCCTCCGATTGAAGGCATTTGTCTACAATGTTTGCACGGTGAGGACGGGCATTGTCATCCATAAACAAAAATTCAGCACCCATGGCGCCCCGAAACAAACGTACATGTTGTTCCAGAATGACATCCCGATAGATGTGGCCTGTCATCGTTACACTCTGAACATGCAGGTCAGTTCTGGAACCAAGAATAATTCCTCCCCAAACGAGTTATCCTGCACCCCCGTAACGGTTTCGTTCAATGGTGTTCTCTTGGTGGTAACGGGTACCTGGCGCTCTCCATATAAAAGTCCGGCGAGAATCAGTCTGCAAATTAACCTGGACTCGTCGGAAAACATCACACATGACCACTGTTGCGGTGTCCACAATGCATGCTCTCTACTCCAGGTTAATCGCAGGCGAGAGTGAGTTGCGGTAAGGTGAACACACCTCACAGGCCTACGAGCATATAGACCAATGTGCCCTAAGCGTCTGTACACGGTCTGTCTTGAAACTGTCGTGAGGGTAGCTGAAGAGAGCTGTAGAGACAGGTCTGATGCTGTGCTCCGTCTGTTTCTTTTGGCAGTAACTGCCAAATACCGGTCCTCATTCGGCGTTGTAACTCGGGGCGACCTGTGCTGTAACATCTACTCACATTACCATCACCTTGGAATCGTTGCCAAAGTCTGGAGATGACACTCTGGGCAACTCCAAGTTCCTCGGATACTTCCAGCTGGGTGCGTCCACATGCCATCGTCCGATAATTCTACCACGTAAAAAATAATCCAAATGCTTCCTTTGGGCCATAACTATGCGGTTATTGCACTGAATGTCTTTTAAAGCGCTTGTGAACAATTTTACTTCTTTGCCACCATACCTTATATTCCACCATTCCTTATTCTCTCTTACACTCTCGTCATTGTGACGTACTATCCGCACCATCTGGTGGTTTGCTGTAATTTGCATATTCTTCTTCAAGATGTGTGTGATAATTCTACAGGTGAAATTTTTATTTTAGATTTCAATTTCTGTGTGAGTCTGTATTATCCTTTATTTATGGACATGAGTGTATTTGCCAATATTTTGGATTTGACCCTTGGCTTGTAACCAAGTGGACTCGGGTTCGCGAATCCCGAATAAGGCGTGGATGTATCTTCTTCGGGAAAATAAGTCGAACTTTCGCCTGAAATGAATTTCCGTTTCGAATGAAAAGCAAATCACCCCTTCTGTTATATACTGGGATCATCCTTGTAATAAATTTCTATATTGTTCTGTTTGTGAAATGGCGCCCTTATCCGGAGGACAGAACCCGAGTAACTTAACCACTATACCAAAATGATCACTTGGGTATGGAGGTTGTTACTGGCTTATATATATTTGATACCGCTACACACTCCCCTACTAGTGAGTTGGTGGTACGGCGAACCAACGGTATCATGCGAGTGGTCGGTGGGAGGAGTTGCGTCAGTTGAGTTAGACGACTTTGTTAGCTGCGTCAATGACGATTTGGTTGCGTCAGGGGACTTTAACGGGTTATTGGTTGCTCTTTTTGCGGATAGAGGGCGCCACGATACTTCAGAAGGTTTTTTAGCGTAGACAGGGTCATTAGTGAAGGTGCGCGTTTTTCCGGAGGACAAAACCTAGGACTTTTGGATCCGAAACCGAGTAACTTAACCACTATACCAAAATCATCAGGAGGTAGTTATTGGCTTATATATCTTTGATACCGTTACATTTGTATTTTATGTTTCTGTTATCTTCCACTCGTCTCTCTTATGTATCCCAGGTTAAAAACACACGACAACAACTATTTGGATACCTATGACAAAATTTTAACCCAGTAAGAAAGATAGAACGGTCATAAGCAACAACATGATGCATCTATTTACTAGATTGAAATGCAAATCCTTAAGGTGTCTGACTAGTTGTGTGTGTGCGGAGACATTTTTTTGAAATTTTGCTGAAAATTTACTTTTAAACTCATTTTTTGTTTACTTATAAATGAAAACTAATAAAAATAGCAAAACAAAAAAATTCTTTCAGTGTATTTTTTTTAAATATGGCCAATTTTAGGTTTAAATTAGACGTTATTTGCATGTTACGTTAAACATAGTAAAATAAATTCTAATGCATAAAATTTTAAAAAATCCATATAATTTTACTTAGAAAACAGTTACTAATAAACTGACCTAATATCTTTGAAAAATTTTAATTTATTACTGAACTAGAGGTCAAAAAGTGCACGCAATGCAAATTTTTCAAAAATTTCACATTTATCACGCAGAAAAAAAAATTATAAAAAAGGTAAACATGCTGTTTTTTCTTAACCCCTACGTCTCAGCATACATACTATAATAATGAACCATGATACAAAATTTCAAACAATTATATACAGAACTTTTTGAGATATCATGCTTACCGTGTTGTAAAATATCAAAAAAGCTGTTTCAGAGAAAAATGCATTTAAAGATTTAAAATTCAAAATTTTTAAAAAACTATACTGCTAAAAAAACCTAAAACCTCTCTATATCAAAAAAACAAACCTTTTCAAAGCAATTATGAATATTATATACTTTCTTCAAACTTTTATCTTTTAATATTTTTAAGAAAAAGCTTTTTGTGACACTATAAAATTGTTAAAGTCTAAGTACATAGTTTACGAACTACAGATTAGACATATAAAATGCACTTTAAAAAAACCTTATTGCATTAAAAAATAAAAATATTTTACATAGAAAAACAAATATATATTCTACCATATTATTTTAGAAATTAAGAAATATTTAATACAAAATATATTTGTGTTATTTTACTCGTAAACATTCACGAAAAAGCTCTTAAAAACATTTTTTATCACAAAGGTTATCATAAATTAGAATAAAAATTATGCAAAGAAGTACTTAAAAACCCTCCATATGAATATACTAAGCCTTCTGTTTTTTCATTCTTAGTACTTTTTGTTTTCCTTGTTGCTTTTCTTTTTTTCGCGACAATTTTGCAATCGGTGAAGAGTGTCTTAAAGATGTTGAAATCCGTTGTTTATCAAATTTAACTAACTCTCGAACAACACTTTCAGGAAGGGAACCATTTACATTTCGAATCACTGATAATATACCAGCATAACCAGAATTAAAAAGTATCAGAGCTAATAATGCACCCAAACGAAATGTTTGCTGTCCAATAAATATATTTTTGGGAACAATATTCCACAAAATGTTGTTATAACTTTCGTTACAATTTTGTGTCTTACCATAAAGACATTTTTTCAACAATGTTTCATTACACAGTTTTAGATATATAGGTTTTATTTGGTTTATAATTTTGTTAGGAAGTCCTAGCTTATTTTCTTTGAGAGGACTCCCAGCTGCTTTTGCCCTTTGGTAACGACACCAACTCTCAGATCCTTCAGGACACTGTCCATGCAAAGAATTGTTTTTTCCAGATACACAGTGGAAAAATGCAGCTATTACACAACTCATCATCTTTTGTAGATTACCTACATTGCTTCGAATAGCTATTCCATAATAGTTCTGGATTCTGTCAATTAATTTATCAGTTAATTTATTTTTCCCTCCTAAACCTTGCATCGTTTTTTTTAATTGACGCAACCGCTCCCCTACACGTTTCTGTACATGGCCTATACACTCGAGTTTGGTTACTGTATTAATTCCATAAAAGTTTTTAACAGCTTCATATCCTTTTGAGTCTCCATCTCCGTAGTATTCATTGTACTGCACATCCCTTACATTTGATCTCTCAAATATACGGTAGGCTCCAACAGCCTCCATGTTCCCAGCGGAACCTTTATAGTTCGAACATACATGTTTCGATGATTGGTTATTGCCTTTCGCGCATATGTGGCAATATTACGTCATAACATCAATGTCTAAAATTTTACCGGTGTCAACTGATATGGCACTTACACACCCATTCAAAAATGAGTAGCCTCTGCGTTGCCAAGTACCATCAATAGATATTCCACATTTAGTGAAACTATTTGAGCCTTTGATTTCACTTAATGCAGTGTTGATGTTTTCTTGAGCAACGCGTTCAGTTGCTTTCAACAGTTTCCTTTCTTGATTGCAGAAAGCAAGTTTTGATAGGAAAGGTAAACCCAGGAAAGCGCATAACTTTTTGCCAGCTGAAAATCCTTTCCCGATTATCCTTAGCCCCAAAACAGTTGAAGAGTTTATCAGACAAGAAACTTTCATCTTCTCTGTCGTAGGGAAACCTTTAAAGAAGGAGCAGTTTTTTGCACTTTAGGTTCATATGTGAACATAATCCATGACAGAGTCTTCCATAAGTTCCAAGCCCTGAGAATAACTATCAGGGCAGCAAACTATAGCAAACAATGAAATCAAAGTTGTCAAACTGACAATTCTATTGTCTTCATGAGTTTCAAACAACCTTTCTGAGAAAATTTCCAAAACTTGTATGGCTTGATACCAATTTTTTGGCACTAGCGGATTCAGTAGAATTGAGCTCAGATGTTTCATCATTCTCATTAATAGTAGCACGAATGGTATAACGATTTCCAGTAAATAGGCGCTTCTTAGACCTTCCAGATCTTGATTTAGCCATAATTAATCAATATTTGTTTGTCTTTAAAAAAGACAGTCTTTTTTATAAATATATCAAATTAATAAGTTAAATGAGGAGCGAAGAATCGAATCGCTAGAACATAAACAAATCAAAATATAACAACAACCTGTAAATTGTTGCCAAATTTTACTAAAAACTATTAAATAATTTTTTTAAAAAATATCACCATATTCAGTTTTAAGGTTACCAAAATTAATATTTTATTAATAAACTCAATAAGTCTTCAAAAAAGAGTAAAATCTTTCAAATTCAAAGCACTTCCGGTTTCGATTTCTAACTTCCGGTTCATTTTTGTTGTTCTCACTTGACATAAAAACTGCTATACTTCGTAA
This sequence comes from Trichonephila clavata, assembly GCA_019973975.1. Taxonomy (NCBI): domain Eukaryota; kingdom Metazoa; phylum Arthropoda; class Arachnida; order Araneae; family Nephilidae; genus Trichonephila; species Trichonephila clavata. The sequence continues at coordinate 24,299 of BMAO01029076.1, forward strand.
ATAATTGGAGTACAAGCAAAAGTAAGGTATTTTTAAAAAGAAGAAAATTCAAATATTTAAAATATCAAATAAATTTTATTTTGTCATTTTCATTAAAATTGATGATTTTGCACTAGTCAGGCACCTTAAGTATTATCTTTGCCAATCTTATTTTTTGAAATTTAAAAATATCTCTTCCTTGTTATATAATGAGACTGCATGAATTACATTATTCATTGATTCAGTGATTACATTTCTTTAACAAACACTTGCATAATTCCAGTTTTATAATAAAGGGAAATATTTACAATTAGGAGGAAAAATGAATTCCACGATTCTTTGTCATTTTAATGCTTCATTTTATAAAAGAATCTTAATTTTGAAAATATGCAACCCGTTATTAATTTTAGGATGGTTTTGAAAGCTTATGGAGTAAAAAAAATTTTGCAATATCATAAGACTTTATGACAAAATTACCGAAGGAAGGAAAAAAAATACAAATATATTTGATAATCTTTGAACTTTGTCAAAGAGGCAACTCTTCTTCACACACACACACACACACACACACAAATATATCACTTTTAAGTAAAAAAAATAGTTCTTTCGTTCTCATTAATAATGAAAGGAAAAATAAAAACTTGACTTATACTGAAATAAAGTATTTCATGTTATATAGGTTGAAAACACTGCTATCTAAATTTCGAAATATTTTTGTAACATTATAAAATAAATGCTTTGATATTACTTTTCACTCATAGATTTATAAAATATCAACTTAAAATCCTCTTTAAAAAAACCGAAAAATGCAATTTTAAGTCCTTAGAAAGAATTATTATCATTCATTTATCTATACAAATAAATAAAATTGAAGTGTCTGTATGTATTTCAAATTAGCAGCTTTTTACTAAATGCATTTTAAGGTATATACGGTACTTATATCAAAAATAATTTTTTTAAGTTTTTGTCTGTCTGTCGGTCGGTCTGTTCCGGCTAATTTCGGAAACGTCTGGCCAATTTTATAAATTTTTTCACCAATGAAAAGCTACATTATCAGTGAGTAAAATAAGGTATATTTTATCTCCATATTCCTACGGGAACAGGATTATGCGAGTAAAACTGTGGGACGTTGCTTACTCTCCGCCAGATTGGCGCAAAAATTATGCATTTGTTCAATAATAGAATTTTAATAAAAATTTTCTCACATTTGTAACAAATAACTGAAACATAATGTAATTTAGCATCTTTACAAAAAACAATATTTTAAATGGTTTTTTATTAAACGTCTAATGTTTAC